>JBAIAC010000030.1:16927500-16970000 GCA_037349315.1 Chelydra serpentina
AGATGTTGGAGCTACCTAAAAAGAAACCAACTCCAAAGGCTTGTTCCTAGGTTTTATATTACACCCAGCATAGCTGAGACAGAACCTTGGGAGTTTTGCTGCAGTTAGTGTTGTATAGATGTTCACACTCAGTAGATACATGCTCAGTAAACTATAATACACTGTTAGTTCATTGATTTGAGAAGCTCCTAGTAATGTGATACAGTACAGATAGGTTTGGAAGATATGATTAAACTGTTTCTCAGCCAAGTTTGATTTATAGCCCAAAGTATTTGGGGGAAAAGATTATTTTTAGATCCTCATTAGAAATATCAAACTTCAAGCCAGATCCTGTTCCCACTGAAGTCAATGGCAAATCTCCCATTGGCTTCAATGGGAATCAGAGAAGACTTTTAGCAAGAAGTTGCTCAGAAACCTCTTGTAGCAAAGGTAGCAAAATGGTCAACGTAAAATTTGAAAATAAATACAGATGTTTAGATAAGAGGAAAATATATACCCTAAAATATTCTGTCTATACATGCAATAAATCATAGAATCATAGAATCTCAGGGTTGGAAGGGACCTCAGGAGGTCATCTAGTCCAACCCCCTGCTCAAAGCAGGACCAACCCCAACTAGATCATTCCAGCCAGGGCTTTGTCAAGCCTGACCTTAAAAACCTCTAAGGAAGGAGATTCCACCACCTCCCTAGGTAACCCATTCCAGTGTTTCACCACCCTACTAGTGAATTTTTTTTTCCTAATATCCAATCTAAACCTCCACCTCTGCAACTTGAGACCATTACTCCTTGTTCTGTCATCTTCTACCACTGAGAACAGTCTAGATCCATCCTCTTTGGAACCCCCTTTTAGTTCCCCTTTTAGCTGAAAGCAGCTATCAAATCCCCCTCACTCTTCTCTTCTGCAGGCTAAACAATCCCAGTTCCCTCAGCCTCTCCTCATAAGTCATGTGCTCCAGCCCCCTAATCATTTTTGTTGCCCTCCGTTGGACTCTTTCCAATTTATCCACATCCTTCTTGTAGTGTGGGGCCCAAAACTGGACACAGTACTCCAAATGAGGCCTCACCAGTGCCGAATAGAGGGGAATAATCACGTCCCTCGATCTGCTGGAAATGCCCCTACTTATACAGCCCAAAATGCCGTTAGCCTTCTTGGCAACAAGGGCACACTGTTGACTCATATTCAGCTTTTCGTCCACTGTAACCCCTAGGTCCTTTTCTGCAGAACTGCTGCCCAGCCATTCGGTCCCTAGTCTGTAGCAGTGCATGGGATTCTTCAGTCCTAAATGCAGGACTCTGCACTTGTCCTTGTTGAACCTCATCAGATTTCTTTTGGCCCAATCCTCTAATTTGTCTAGGTCCCTCTGTATCCTGTCCCTACCCTCCAGCGTATCAACCACTCCTCCCAGTTTAGTGTCATCTGCAAACTTGCTAAGGGTGCAGTCCACACCATCCTCCAGATCGTTGATGAAGATATTGAACAAAACCGGCCCCAGCACCGACCCTTGGGGCACTCCACTTGATACCGGCTGCCAACTAGACATGGAGCCATTGATCACTACCCGTTGAGCACGACCATCCAGCCAGTTTTCTATCCACCTTACCGTCCATTCATCCAGCCCATACTTCTTTAACTTGCTGGCAAGAACACTGTGGGAGACTGTATCAAAAGCTTTGCTAAAGTCAAGAAATAGCACACCCACTGCTTTCCCCTCATCCACAGAGCTAGTTATCTTATCATAGAAGGCAATTAGGTTAGTCAGGCATGACTTGCCCTTGGTGAATCCATGCTGACTGTTCCTGATCACTTTCCCCTCCTTTAAGTGGTTCAGAATTGATTCCTTGAGGACCTGTTCCATGATTTTTCCAGGGACTGAGGTGAGACTGACTGGCCTGTAGTTCCCCGGATCTTCCTTCTTCCCTTTTTTAAAGATGGGCACTACATTAGCTTTTTTCCAGTCATCCGGGACCTCCCCCGATTGCCATGATTTGTCAAAGATAATGGCCAATGGCTCTGCAATCACATCGGCCAACTCCTTTAGCACCCTCGGATGCAGTGCATCCGGCCCCATGGACTTGTATTCGTCCAGCTTTTCTAAATAGTCCCGAACTACTTCTTTCTCCACAGAGGGCTGGTCACCTCCTCCCCATACCGTGCTGCGGAGTGCAGCCGCCTGGGAGCTGACCTTGTCTGTGAAGACAGAGGCAAAAAAAGCATTGAGTACACTAGCTTTCTCCACATCCTCTGTCACTAGGTTCCCTCCCTCATTCAGCAAGGGGCCCACACTTTCCTTGACTTTCTTCTTGTTGCTCACATACCTGAAGAAACCCTTCTTGTTACTCCTAACATCTCCGGCTAGCTGCAACTCCAAGTGTGATTTGACCTTCCTAATTTCACTCCTGCATGCCTGAACAATATTTTTATACTCCTCCCTGGTCATTTGTCCAATCTTCCACTTCTTGTAAGCTGCTTTTTTGTGTTTAAGACGAGCAAGGATTTCACTGTTAAGCCAAGCTGGTCGCCTGCCATATTTACTTTTCTTTCTACACATCGGGATGGTTTCTTCCTGCAACCTCAATAGGATTCTTTAAAATACAGCCAGCTTTCCTCGACTCCTTTCCCCCTCATGTTATTCTCCCAGGGGACCTTGCCCATCAGTTCCCTGAGGGAGTCAAAGTCTGCTTTTCTGAAGTCCAGGCTCTGTATTCTACTGCTCTCCTTTCTTCCTTGTGTCAGGATCCTGAACTCGACCATCTCATGGTCACTGCCTCCCAGGTTCCCATCCACTATTGCTTCCTCTACTATTTCTTCCCTGTTTGTGAGCAGCAGGTCAAGAAGAGCTTTTCCCCTAGTTGGTTCCTCCAGCAATTGCACCAGGAAATTGTCCCCTACACTTTCCAAAAACTTCCTGGATTGTCTGTGGACCGCTGTATTGCTCTCCCAGCAGATATCGGGGTGATTAAAGTCACCCATGAGAACCAGGGCCTGTGATCTAGTAACTTCTGTTAGTTGCTGGAAGAAAGCCTCGTCCACCTCATCCCCCTGGTCTGGTGGTCTGTAGCAGACTCCCACCATGACATTACCCTTGTTGCTCACACTTCTAAATTTAATCCAGAGACTCTCAGGTTTTTCTGCAGTTTCATACTGGAGCTCTGAGCAGTCATACTGCTCTCTTACATACAATGCAACTCCCCCACCTTTTCTGCCCTGCCTATCCTTCCTGAACAGTTTATATCCATCCATGACAGTACTCCAATCATGTGAGTTATCCCACCAAGTCTCTGTTATTCCAATTACATCATAATTCCTTGACTGTGCCAGGACTTCCAGTTCTCCCTGCTTGTTCCCCAGGCTTCTTGCATTTGTGTATAGGCATTTAAGATAACTCACTGATTGTCCTGCTGTCCCAGTATGGGGCAGGAGCCCTCCCCTCTTGCACTCACCTACTTGTGCTTCCTCCCAGTATCCCACTTCCCCACTTACCTCGGGGCTTTGGTCTCCTTCCCCCGGTGAACCTAGTTTAAAGCCCTCCTCACTAGGTTAGCCAGCCTGCTTCCAAAGATGCTCTTCCCTCTCTTCGTCAGGTGGAGCCCATCTCTGCCTAGCACTCCTTCTTCTTGGAACACCATCCCATGGTCAAAGAATCCAAACCCTTCTCTCCGACACCATCTGCGTAGCCATTCGTTGACTTCCACGATTCGACGGTCTCTACCACAGGGAGAATGGACGAGAACACCACTTGCACCTCAAACCCCTTTATCCTTCTTCCCAGAGCCACGTAGTCTGCAGTAATACGCTCAAGGTTATTCTTGGCAGTATCGTTGGTGCCCACGTGGAGAAGCAGGTGTGGAAGCGAGTACCCTCAAGAGCCACCTGGCAGGGCGAGGGTATGCGTGCACCTGTTATCTACCAGGGCACAGTACTAAGGTTCGCGTGGATGTTCGGAGGGAACCCCCCTGGAGCGGATGGGAACCACACAGACACCGAGGCAATAAGGCTAGAAATTTCAGCTTTATTGCGAATGACACTTATAACCTAGGTTTACAATACACAATTAATGCAAAAAACAAGATTACTCCTATTAAAAACAGCAACAGTCCTTGGAGTTGTTCTAAGTCCCAATAATTACTCGGGATGAGCCACGGACTAGTAGAATTAGAGGAATAATACATAGGATACTTCTACAACAATGAATTACAATTGAAGGGGAAGGGGTAAAGCAAAATATTAAAACAATAAGGTATTAAAGAATACTTACAAATACAAACCCGTATACAAACATTACGGCCGGCACACGCTGAGTTGGGAAAGGTTTCGGGTTGATCAGGCCCGAATTGCGAATTAGTGACTTGTATGCGTCTTCGGTTCCTTCCCTCCCGTCCCTCGGGGGGACGAGACAGATATACCCAAGATGACGCGTCCTTGGGGCCAGAATGACGCGTTTTTTGGGGCAGTTTTTGTGCCAAATAAGGTAAAAAAAAGAGACCTGTTTTTTCTCCCTTGACTATTTCCCCATATCTGGTGGAGAGACAGGGAAAACGGGGGAGGGGCTGCCCCCCAGCAGTTGCAAATTCCGAGAATTGGTTTGTTCGTTTGGGCGGTTGAGCAAGATCACTTCCCTGGGGGGTGGGATGGTGGCGAGTGCAATTCTAACTGCCACAGATAGCAAACCTGTTTAGAGGCGTGCAGGGCCCCTGGATATGTATCCTCGAGGGCAGGGCAGAAATAGTAACCCAAAGGGAGCAATACTTTTAACAGCAGGAAGGGGTAGCGATCTGAGGGCTTGATGAGTCTCGGCAGTCTCTCCGTCACATCATGAATCCTAGCCCCTGGCAAGCAGCACACCTCTCGGTTTTCCCGGTCAGGGCGGCAGATAGATGACTCAGTCCCCCTGAGGAGAGAGTCCCCGATCACCACCACCCTCCTCCTCCTCTTGGGAGTGGTGGTCGTGGAACCCCCATCCCTAGGACTGTGCATCTCATTCCTTCCAATCAGTGGAGTCTCCTTCTGCTCTGTTCCCTCAGATGTATCATTCACTCCACTCTCTGCACTAGTACCTGTGGAGAGAACATGAAAACGGTTGCTCATCTGAATATGCGTTTCTGGTACATGGACTTGTCTCATACTCTTTCCTCTTCTGGAGGTCACATGCCGCCAATTATCCTCACTGGCCTTCTGTCCCCGCTGCGTAGCCTGCTCTGAATCCTCAGAACACTGTGCCCGCTGAAGTCTATTCTGACGTCTATCCAGGAACTCCTCATTTTCTTTTATGGAACGCAGGGTTGATACTCGTTTCTCCAGACCTTGAATCTTCTCCTCCAATATGGAGATCAGCTTGCACTTTGTACAGACAATGTCGCTTCTTTCCTGTGGAAGAAAGACAAACATGGCACATCCTGTGCAGATCACGACAGCGGATCGCTCAGCATCCATAGTCCCTTCCTTCGAAAAGTTTCCTCACTTGTGGCAGAAGCTACTCAGGGAAACCTGCAAGGGGGATGCCACAGTAGGCTCTCTCCAGGCGAACTCCCAGGCTAACTCCACCTGTTTGCTTCTCTGCTATTCGCTGCTCAGCTGGTTCGCAACTGACTGACTGTCTTTTTAGAAGAGCCTGGAACAAAGCACTCCCAATTCACACTCTTCAAACAGGTAATCAAACAATCAAGCACACGGTCAAACTGCCAAACTGTCCCCTCAACAGATACTCACTCCCCCGTCTGCAGCCCCCTGGTTCATAGAATCATGGAATCATAGAATCTCAGGGTTGGAAGGGACCTCAGGAGGTCATCTAGTCCAACCCCCTGCTCAAAGCAGGACCAACCCCAACTAGATCATCCCAGCCAGGGCTTTGTCAAGCCTGACCTTAAAAACCTCTAAGGAAGGAGATTCCACCACCTCCCTAGGTAACCCATTCCAGTGCTTCACCACCCTACTAGTGAAAAAGTTTTTCCTAATATCCAACCTAAACCTCCCCCTCTGCAACTTGAGACCATTACTCCTTGTTCTGTCATCTTCTACCACTGAGAACAGTCTAGATCCATCCCCTTTGGAACCCCCTTTTAGGTAGTTGAAAGCAGCTATCAAATCCCCCCTCATTGCTCTGCCTCTGCCTTTAGTTTGGGTCAAAGGAGTTAGGAATGCATGGATAGCTTGCCCCCTTCGCACTCCCCTTCCAAACTCCCCTGGTCGCTTGCTCACTGCTTTATAAAGCCCTGGACTCCCTGATTAGCCCCGTCCCCTGATTAAGGCTTCTAGGTTTCAAGTCTGGTGTAGAAGCTCAGCTTCCAACTGCCAGCCACAGCACACGGTCCTTCACACAAGCAAACAAATGATCACACAGCAAGTACCCCCAAACACACACTACAGACAGCCACTTACTCCAAGGGTCCTGTATTTGCTCCTGCTTTACCTGGAGCAATTCCTCTCAAACTCCCCTGTTTACAGCTCCTGTTCGCAAAGCCAATGTTAAATCTTTGGCTAACTGTAAAATTATTTAAATGTCCTATTTATCTCTGTCATGAAATACGCAGGTAGAGGAACCCATTTCATGTATGCTGTTTTGTCAACATTTTATAAACATAAATTTTGTTCAGTGAACTAACCTGCCTGACTCAGATTTTTCATGGTTTGTGTAATTAATGGTTTACATCTGTCAAGAACCTGAACTAGAAACTCCTTAAATGTTATCCATCATGGATGCACAAATGTACTGAGGAAAGAAGATGTATTATTATAATGTAATATTTATATTACAGGAGTACCTAATGGCCCTGATTGGAATTAGGGTTCATTTTACAGAGGGAGAAGCTGAGGTGTGGAGAGAGAAAGCAATTTACCAGATGTCATAGAGTAACTCAAGGGCAGAGGTGAGACTAGTACCCAAATACTCCCAGTCCCATACCATAATCACTGCTCCACAGCACCACATAGCATCAAAGGAAAATTAAGTTTATGTCAGAAGACAATACAAGCAAGAAAATTCACTACTAAGGGTAAAACAAGCCATATGCACTTCAATACCACGGCACAGAGGATTAATTAAAAATGCAGTTAAGGGAGTTCCCAGTTATTACTAGGTGTTTGTGTGCAGACATATGTTGCTTTTCACCCTTAACTTTGCATTTCCTCGATTTTATTGTTTTCCATACATCATAGCAAAATATACTTGCCAAACAGAGAAGGATAACATTGACAGGTGAAAACATTTTGTTTTTCATCTTCTAGAAGACTACAAATATTGTTGGCACAAACACTTTGTATAAAAGTAACAGTTCCTTTCATTTTATAAGCACTAGCTGCAAGATGTTAGGGTTGGTTTTAAAGATTATGAACCTTATAATTTAGGTGGAGTTTCCATTTCCCTTGTAAATTCCTGGTTTTGAGAGGTTTATCAGTTCAACACACAATATTTGTTTTAAGATTAAATTTAATGAACAGGATCTCAGCCCAGGAGCAAGTTTGTTTTAGTACTAAAAAAACCTTTACAATAATGTGTTGGGCATATTTATGTTTATATGAATGTGGCTTCCTCGACCATGCGATGCTGTTCCGAGAAGTACAACTGAGCATAGATGGGGTCGACTTATCAAGGAAGGGGAAGAGTATCTTCTGATACAGACTGGCTCACCTAATGAGGCAGGCTTTAAACTATGTTTGATAGGAGCAGGAGACAAATGCCTGCAGGTAAGTCCAAAACATGGAGACCTGGCTGAAGGATCAGAATCTGGGGGGGAATATGGGCAATCATATCAAGGATAAAGGAGAGACAAGAGGGGCTATAGAGGGTAAATGTAATAAACATCTTAGATGTCTGCATACTAATGCAACAAGTATGGGGAATAACCAGGAAGAACTAGAAATACTGGTGAATAATCACAATCATGACATAAAATTGGCATCACAGAGAGCAGGTGGGATAATCATGACAGGAATGTTGGTATAGAACAGTACAGCTTGCTCAGGAAGGACAGGCAGGTGAAAAAAGGGAGGAGGTGTTGCCTTGTATATCAAAAATGTATACGCTTGCACTGAGGTCAAAATAGAATGGGAGGCCAACCTGTTGAAAGTCTCTGGATAAGGATAAAAGGGTTAAAAACAACAAGGCTGATGTCATGGGAAGGATCTACTGTAGACCACCTAACTAGGAAGAAGAGGTGAATGAGGGTTTTTTTTTAAAAAACAGCTAACAAAATTATCCAAAGCACAGGACTTGGTAGTGATGGTGGATTTTAGCTACCTAGACATCTGTTGGGAAAAAAGATTATCCAAAAAGTTCTTGAAGTGCATTGGAGACAACTTTTTATTACAGCAGTATTATAAAAAGTGACTTGGGAACAGCTGTTCTAGATTTGATTCTGACAAATAGGGAGGAGCTAGTTAAGAATTTGAAGGAAGATGGCTGCTTGGGTGAAAGTGATCATGAAATGATAGAGGTTATGATTCTAAGGAATGGGGTAAGGGGAAACAGCAGAATAAAGACAGTGGACTTCAAGAAGGAAGAATTTAGCAAACTGGGTAGGTGAGTTCCCTTGGGAAGCTGATCTATGGGAAATAAGATTTCTGGAAAGTTGGCAGTTTTTTAGAGAGACATGATTAAGGGCACAAGAACAAACTATCCCAATACATAGAAAAGATAGAAAGTATGGTAAGAGACCGCCCTGGCTTACCCAGGAGATCTTCAATGACCTAAAACTTGAAAAAAGAGTTATACAAAAGTGGAAAATAGGTGAAATTATGAAGGATGGATATAGAAAAACAACACAAGCATGTAGGGACCAAGTTAGAAAGGCCAAGGCACAAAATGAGATTAAACTAGTGAGGGACATAAAGGGTAACAATAAAATATTTTACAAATACATTGGAAACAAGAGAAAGACTAAGGACAGAGGAGGCCCATTATTCCATGAAGAGGAAAAGATAATAACAGAAAATGCAGCTGTGGCCAAAGTGTTAAATGCCTTTTTCATTGTAGTTCTCACTAAAAATATTAGCAATGATTAGATGACTAACACAGTGAACATCAGTGTATATGGGGTAGGATCTGAGGCTAAAATAGAGAAAGAACAAGTTAAAAATGACTTAGACAAGTTAGATATCTTCAAGTCGACAGGGCCTGACAAAATACATCCTAGACTATTTAAGGAACTGACTGAAGAGCTCTCTGAGCCATTAGTGATGATCTTTGAGAACCCATGGGTGTCTGGAGAGATCCCAGGGGACTGGAAAAGAGCAAATATAGAACCTAGCTATAAAAAGGTGAATAAGGACAACCCAGGGAATTGCAGACCAGTCAGCATAACTATGGTGCCCAGAAAGATAACAGAGCAAATCCTGAATTTGTACATATCGAGGAGATAATAAGGTGATAAGTAACAATCAACATGGATTTTTCAAGAACAAATCATGTCAAACCAACCTAATATGCTTCCATGACAGGGTAACAAGTCTTATGAAGGGTGGTGGGAGGGGAATCAGTAGATGTGTTATATCGACTTTAGTAAGGCTTTTGATACTGTCTTCCCAGAAAGATAACAGAGCAAATCCTCAATTTGTACATACCGAGGAGATAATAAGGTGATAATAACGGGGAGGGGAGGGATAGCTCAGTGGTTTGAGCATTGGCCTGCTAAACCCAGGGTTGTGAGTTCAATCCTTGAGGGGGCCATTTAGGGATCTGGGGCAAAAATTGGGGATGGGTCCTGCTTTGAGCAGGGGGTTGGACTAGATGACCTCCTAAGGTCCCTTCCAACCCTGATATTCTATTATTCTATGATTCCATGATCTTCTCAGAAGCAAGCTTGGGGAATACAGCCTAGACAAACATAATATAAGATGGATGCACAACTGGTTGAAAAATCATATTCAGAGAGTAGTTATCAATGATTCACAGTCAAGATGGAAGGGCATATCAAGTGGGGTCCCTCAGAGATCTGTCCTGGGTGAGATTCTGTTCAATATCTTCATAAATGATTTGGATAATAGGATAGCGAGTACACTTGTAAAGTTTGCAGACAATACCATGCTGGGAGAGGGAGTGGGCTTTGCAAGCACGTTGGAGGACAGGATTAGAATTCAAAAGAACCTTGACAAACTGGAAACATTGTTTGAAATAAACAGGATGAAATTCAATACTAGTAAATGCTAAGTACTCCACTTAGGAAGGAATACTCAATTGCAAATACAAAATGGGAAATGAGTGCCTGGGAAGGAGTACGGCAAAAAAGGATCAGGGGTTATAGGAGATTACAAACTAAAGATGAGTCAACAATGTAATACTGTTGCAAAAAAGTGAACATCATTCTGGGATATATTAGCAGAAGTGGAGTAAGCAAGACCCAAGAAGAAATTATTTCACTCTCCTTAGCACAGATAAGGCTTCAGTGGAGTACTATGTCCATTCCTGGGCACCACACTTCAGAAAAGATGTGGACAGAATGGAGAAAGTCCAGAGGAGAGCAGCAAAAATTATTAAAGGTCTAGAAAACATGACTTATGAGGAAAGATTGAAAAAATCAGGTTTGTTTAATCTGGAGAAGAGAAGACTGAGACAGTCTTCAAGTAAATAAAAGGTTGTTATAAAGAGGAGGGTGATAAATTGTTCTCCTTATCTGCTGAGGACAGGACAAAAAGTAGTGTGCTTCAATTGCAGCAAGAGAGATTTAGGTTAGACATTAGGAAAAACTTCCTAACTGTCAGGGTAGTTAAGCACTGGAACAAATTGCCTAGGGAGGTTGTGGAATCTCCATCATTGGCGGTTTTTAAGAGCAGGTTAGACAAACATATATTAGGGATAGTCTAGAAAATACTTAGTTCTGCCTCAGAGCAGACAACTGGACTAGATGATCTATTAAAGTCCCTTGCAGGCTTACATTTCTATGATTCTATGAAATGTTATATTATGCACTTCAAACCAAGGGCCTGACTCTGCCACTTTTGCTTATCAATCGAAGGAAATTTATATGGCCCCTAGTACAATAAAATCTAAGCGCTTCAGAATTTTTAATGTATTTATCTTCACAACGCCTCTCTGAGGTTGGGAAGTTCCATTATCACTATTTTACAGATGAGGAAGTGAGGCACAGAGAGACTAAAACCACTTCTAGGTAGACACTACCTGTGCCAACGGGTGGGGTTCTCCACCTCCCCGAGAGGTGGTAGCTAAGTAGAAGGAAGAATTCTTCCATTGACATAGCACTGTCTATACTGGGTGTTAGATCTGCACAGATAAGTCTCTCATGGGTGTGGCTTTAATACTCAGATTTTCCATGGGCGAAATACCTAGGTAATACCAACTGCTTTGGGTCTGATATTGCATATGTCAAAGTCAGTGGGGGTTTTGCCATTGACTTCAATAAAAGCAGAACTGGGGCCTTAACCCCTGGTCTGAGGCAGGAGTAATTTCCAGAAATAAGATATTGGGCTTGCTTTTCCCATTGAAGTCAGCAGCAAAATTCCATTTACTTAAATAGGAGCGGGATTGGTCCCACAGCGTGTAATGGCCATTTTTAGTATGCATCTTCAGAATAGCACTGCAGTCCTCCTAACAGCAACCCGAGCGACAGCAGCCCCCAAGCAACAGCACAGCCTATGAAGTAGTCATGATACCTGCTTGTTCTGTGGGAGTAGTAAGAAACTAGGTTTCTTTAGAGTAGCCAGGAGTCAGTAAGGCTTTGTCTACACTAGCACTTTTGTCAGCAAAACTTTTGTCGATCGGGGGTGTGAAAAAACCACCCCCTGACCGACATAAGTTTCACCAACCAAAGTGCTGGTGCGGACAGTGCTATGTTGGCAGGAGATGTAGTTAATGCAGGTCATTGGGGGTGGTTTAATTATGCAGTGCTGTGCCGCTGTAAGGTCTGTAGTGTAAACATAGTCTAAGTATGGGAGCAGGCCATAAGGGAAGTCCCCATAAAAATCTGGGGACAGCTTCCTTAATGGAATATGATCAAGAGCATTGCTAGGCCTAAAAGCTGACCTACCTTGACAGCTGTTTCAGCTGAAAAATCTTATCTTATGAATTGACAGCATGTTTTTGTTTGTTCATTTGTCTTGGCAACCAATCTTTCTGGTGGATTACACAGAAAGATACTCCAAAATGTACAGTTTTAAGTATGACTCACTATAATGGTTCAAACCCACAGTCAGAAAGAGCACCATGCCCTTAATCAGAAGTAGCAGCACAGGTTTCAACTAGATGGTCCAGAGATGGATTTGAGTACTTAATAGGTCTTTTCTATCTCTTATTTCTATGTTCATAGGCTGTTGTTCTTGTGATGTCACTATTTGTCCCTGAAGAAAGGGGAAGCAGCCTGTCTTCAGGCAGTGAGGAAAAAGCCAGGATCTTCTAAAATGGGTACCCAAAGTTAGGCTTTAAGTCCACAGGTATCTAAATAAGTGGCCTGAATTTCAAAACTCTGAGTAGTCAGCAGATCCCAATAAACTCAGTAGGTGTTGGTATATGGCACTTTTGAAGAGCAGGTCACTTATTTGGGTGCCTAGGTATATAGGCACCCATTTTAAAAAATGTTGGCTAGAAATGTAATGCAGTGGGGGACCAATACCTCCAGTTTTTTGTGGTATCTTAATTTTAGGTTAATGCCCTTTATGTCTTTTGGGGCACTGTACTGACAAGGTACTGCTTAAAGCAGTGTGTATGTGCTGAATAGAGAGGAATGGTGTATTTCTTTATATCAGACTGACGTGGACTTTATCTTAACTCTCCCCTACTAACATTATTCAAATGTGGCACTCAGAGTCCATGTGGCAGGACATGGCGTGCAGTGGAGCTGCAAACTGTGATGTCTGTATGTATGAGGACACAGATCCTGGCTGTTGGGTTTGAATTGGTATGAACCCCAGTCACTTGTGGACGAACTTTGCTCAATTCTGGGCAGGGTAAGAGATGTGCAGTTTGCTTGTGTGCCACTCAAGTGTATTAGATAGAACAACTGACCTACCTGAGAGAGAGAGAGAGAGTGTGTGTGTGTGTGTGTGTGTGTGTGTGTGTGTGTGTGTGTGTGTGTGTGTGTAAACAAGCAAATGTGTGAGAGAGGACATTGCACACTGTATACTGTCTGTTCTAAAGCATATAAACCCGTGGACTACTACAGCTAACAAAGATTTTCCTGAAGCACTAAGAGACCTGTACAAGAGAGAAAGGAAGCTTGAGTTATACTCCAGATGCTCTCTGAGGGCAGTTTAAATACCAGTCATGATATATTCAGCCATGGATTTGTTACAAGGTGCATTAAAATAAAGAAATATTTAAAAAAATAAATTAATGTGGCTGCCTCTATGAAATTAAATGCAGAACATTGCCAAACTCCCCAAAGGTTTTTCCTGAGCATGCTATTGCCCACCCTGTTTATCTATCTCAGGATAAAATATAAGCTCATGATTGCTCTCAGTTGAGTCTCCTGCAATAGAGGGCCCTGAATTTTACCTGGGACAATATGAAAAATTATAAAATAAGGTCAGGGATTAGGTAAAAGAGTTAAGTTAAGGCAGCATGAAACCATAGGCTACTGTGAAATATTTATTTTGCTAGATTTATACCAGCTTTTTAGGCCAGATTCCAGGTCACACAGCTACAATTCACAGTGGCAAACACTGCAGCTGGCTGTTCATTTCATCCAGGATAGTATCTTTATGACAATGTCATTGTTGTCCAACCGGGTGGTGTTTCTTATTTGCCAACAATGCTGATAATGATTAAATGGAGTTTCTCAGCACAGATAGGAGAGTTATTAGTGACCCTCGCTTCTTGCTATCGTTTTGAAAGCAAAGGTTACAAGCTTTCATGAGCAAAGTGGTTTTAACATAGAAGGCTCTAATAGAATAAGAGGGTGAAAAGATACTCTTAAATCTGTGAAAAACAAAACACTTGGACAGTATTACAGCCAAAATTTCAGGAATTACAAATATGTAGCAAATAGGCCAAACTCAACCTGGGCTATGCAGCAAAGATGAGTCAGAGATACCTGTATTTCCTGGCACAGAAATACAACTGCTGTAGGAGAGGATTGCACAGCGTATACACAGTGGATCACTTGGGGGGATGGACATGCCACCTTGGACTATTCCCCTCTGGGGATTTAGAGACCGACCCAAAGTTCACTGAAGTCAATGGGAATCTTTCCATTGACTTCAGTGGGTTTTAGGCCCTTTATGCAGGGGTTGACCTCTTAGCTGGCTGTACTTCCTGGTGCATTCCTGTGGACTATGGAAATAACCTGCCTGGCTGCTTGCATGCCACTATGACCATGCATGCACAGCAGAGAATAGGATTTAGCCCCAAATAAGGTCATTTACTTTGAGTCTATGCAGAGCATGTTTCATTTTTGCATAATACTCTAGTCATGTTATTAGTTATTATATGTGCAGAAAGGCATCACCTTTAAAAATAAATGCACTAATTGTTATGCACTATGAGATCTAGGAGCATAAAACCTTAGCACAAAAATTGTCGTATTTTGCTAACTGCTTTAACCTAACACTCCCAACAGAAAGAAATTGTTCCCGCGACTCATATTTTTCATCATTTGGTCATTAAATAGTGATGGATATAAACCTATAAAGTACCTAAACTGAACCTTTTAACAATCCATGAGCAATACTATCATTTCTTTAATAGAACTCGCTGACCGTGCCTTTCTTCGATGCCATTTGTCATTTTCAGCATGCAATAATCAATAACTTGGCTTTGAAATAAATAATATAACAGTCACAATATATTATCTTTCAGGCTGGCCTTATACTAACCATGAAACAGGACTTGGGAAGATACAAACTTTAGGTAAATGTTAAAAATGGAATAACACTGAAAACAGGAACTAAATGAACTAGAAACTTCATAGCTTCCCTACCCAATTCATTTATAATTTTCTTCCATTTAGAAAAAAAACAAAAACTAGTTTATAAACAAAACAAAAAAAATCTTGAATGGTCTGACTTCACGTGCAGGGCTACCATTGTGTCCATAAGTCACTCAGTTGTGCCTACCCATTGGAGGGGTTTCAGTAAAGTGAATCATCTTCCTGACCCCAATTCAGCAAGGCTTTTAAGCACAATCCATTGTTATTCAGCAAAGCAATTAAACTTGCTAATTGCTTAAATTAAACATGTGCCTAAGTGTTGGCGCCAAAGTTAGAAATCTATTTAGTGCCTAAAGGTGCAGTAGGCACCTAGTAGGATAAGCAGGTTAGCCACCTAACTCCCAAATCAATGGGAGTGAGTAACCTACTAACTTAGGTGCTTTTGAAAATCCCTTAGTTGACTATCTGCATCTTTAGGTGCCTAAATACTTTTCTAAATCTGGTCCTTGACTGCTGAATCAGAGTCCCAGAGCACTGCAATACACAAGGTACAACTACGGAAGAAATGGCAACCTTCATTCTGTGTTTCCTTGTTTGGGTGGGCTATGGTCAAATCCCTAAAATGGTGTGCACCTATTGTCTTTTATTTATGCTAATTAGATATGGTCCAGAGCCAGAACATCCAACCTGAAGCCGGGATCTGGGGCAGGTGCAACACAGGAAAAAGCCAGCTTTCTGGAGCTGTTTTGGGTGCCACAGAACTTTCAAGAGAACAGGTGATCTTATGAGATTTCCATCATTCTAGCTGGGGTAACTTAGGGATGAAATTTCAGAAGAATAATTTGCACATGTTTAATACCATCAACTCCAAATACACGTTAATGCTGGTTTACCCTTGGATAGGAACTTTGAACCCCAGTCTAAACCTAATGCAGATCCAAGCAGCACAAAGGTCTTCACTAATAGTGACACACAAAAATAAATAAATGAATACACTAAGAATTGTTTGGCATGTGCTTGTTCTTTTGCAGCCATTATGTAGCTGTGCTGTTGTCAGTGTTGTATTCCACAATGACCCACTATTACACCTGCTAGACTTGTGCATAGTAAAAATACTATGTGCCTGATTCTGTGCTACCAGTGTATACATCAGGAGTAACTTCACTGAAGTAAATGAAGTTACACCAGTAGAAACCAGGCCTAAAACACTGACGTGGTGTATTTCCCATTCACATCCAGTCTTGACTTACATCTGATATGATGTTACTGATGTATTCTGTATATATTCACTATATATCTTATAAAATGAATATATCTGTACTTAGAATCCAATTGATATCGGTGAGATGATGTATGCACATCACCCAGTTCATAGTACAGAATATTGATGGATGGATGTATTGTGTGAATGTGTCATTTGTTTGCCATTGAGAAGGGGAAAACATAGCAGGTACTTACCATTTAAAAGAGCAGAAGCTGCAGCTAGCAGCTTCCACTTAAAGAGTTCTCACTTTAAAGCTGCAGCCTCTTGGCTCCAGAAAGGCATGCCGAGAAAAAAAGTTTCTATAAGAGAGCAACCCTGCATCAGGAAGAGTTAGTAGGCAGCAGGTAATTATCACACATGTTGGTCTGGAGGAGGGGATTCTGTCTATCACCACAATGTGACTTATAACTTAAAATTTAAGTTTTAAGGAATAGGTCAAAGATGAAGGAAGGAGAAACCAGATTTAGATCACTTCTAATGTCATGATTACACATCTCAACAATGCGCTCTTCAGAGGACAGCAGCTATTGAACAGAGTAGAGGAGGGGGGGACGGTTTTGAATAAATATGAAAGGCACAATTCTGCATTTCTTACTCAGGCAACTTTCAGACTGAAGTCAGTGGAAGTTTTTCCTGATTAAGAATTGCAGGATGGGCTCAGACTAGGTTGCTCTACCAACCTTCCATATATGTTTACAGATATCCTGGGGGGTGAATTAGTGTTCCAGATTAGAGCCAGTTCGTGCTCCTATTGAAATCACTGCTAAAACTCCCATTGACTTGTACAGGACCAGACATCTTGAAAGATGTCTTCAGGGTTCTTTCTTTGATTTTCCAGGGTGAAGGAAGCAGCTCTCCTTCCAGGATCCAGGCTGATGTTGGAAACAACAGCATTGCTTGTTGGTACACAAGAATGACCCTGATAATATTCCTATTACAGGCCAACACCTGGACAGTGGAGACCTTATCCTAATTAGTTCCTAGATTTAGAAAGAAAAAAATAATGGAAGACCCCATGCTAAGCTCTGGGCACTCTTATAATTTGGAAAAATAAAAAACAACAACATTAAGCTACTTAAATCCTCTGCTGCAAACATAATCAATAGGACCTCAAAATGTGCCACTCAAAATGTGATGCTATGTCCAAACCTCATCCCATCCTGTCATCAAATGCCTGAGAAAAAAAGATGTCTTTGCAACATAGTGTGCTATAGCCCATTTCCCCAACTCGTAACATTGTATGGGAGATCAGTTTAACTTGAGTGGTTGGAAACTATTGACATTTTTCAAGATTTGAGACACAAGCTACATCCTTGGAGCTGTTCCTCTGAACTTAGCTGAAGTTCAATACTAGATGCAGATGCAAATGTTGTGGGGGAAGTGACCCCTTCTCCTTAATTTAGGGTAATTAAGATCTGGATCCAAACTATGCTGCTCAGAGCCATCTCTACCACTAGATTGCAGATAGAAAAAGCCCTTTATAATTTATGCTGCTTTATGGTGGGAAAACTCATTGCTAATGTAATGTTTAACAAAGATACCCACAGATGAGACAGCATCGTCTAGGGTAGAGGTTCTCAAACTGTGGTCTGTAGACTACCTGTGGTCTGTGAGCTCCATTCAGGAGGTCCGTGGATTGTTCCCTCTAAGGTGCGTATCTGGGCAGCCACACACAAGAGAATGAAGGGCCACCCATCTAATTAGTGTAACTGTGCAGGCATGGCTCCACTAATTAGGTGCCTGGACCCTGAAGAAGAAGCACATGTAAGGTGAGGTGCTGGCCTTGGGGGGAAGAAGGGATAGTTGGGAGGGGAGAGTGGGGTGAGAAGAGGGAATGGGAGAAATTTGGGACGTGCAGGGCTACAACGGCCAGAGAAAGAGGCAACTTTCCCCAGCTCCAGGGCTGCGGCTGCCAGGGAGAGATGGCTCCCCTTCCCAGCCTCAGCTCTATGGCTGCTGTGGCTGGGGAGAGTCCCTGATCCTTCCTAGCCTCAGCTCTGTGGCTGCTGTGACGGGGTAGAGTCCCCGCTCCTTCCCAGCCTCAGCTCTGTCGCTGCTGTGGCGGGGGAGAGTCTCCGCTCCTCTCCAGCCTCAGCTCTGTGGCTGCTGTGGTGGGGGAGAGTCCCCGCTCCTTCCCAGCCTCAGCTCTGTGACTGCTGTGACAGGGGAGAGTCCCCGCTCCTTCCCAGCTTCACCTCTGTGGCTGCTGTGGCGGGGGAGAGTCCCCGCTCCTTCCCAGCCTCAGCTCTGTGACTGCTGTGGCGGGGGAGAGTCCCCGCTCCTTCCCAGCCTCAGCTCTGTGGCTGCTGTGATGGGGGGAGAGTCCCCGCTCCTTCCCAGCCTCACCTCTGTGGCTGCTGTGGCGGGGGAGAGTCCCCGCTCCTTCCCAGCCTCAGCTCTGTGGCTGCTGTGATGGGGGGAGAGTCCCTGCTCCTTCCAAGCCTCAGCTCTGTGGCTGCTGTGGCGGGGGAGGGTCCCCGCTCCTTCCCAGCCTCAGCTCTGTGGCTGCTGTGATGGGGGGAGAGTCCCTGCTCCTTCCAAGCCTCAGCTCTGTGGCTGCTGTGGCGGAGGAGAGTCCCCGCTCCTTCCCAGCCTCAGCTCTGTGGCTGCTGTGATGGGGGGAGAGTCCCTGCTCCTTCCAAGCCTCAGCTCTGTGGCTGCTGTGGCAGAGGAGAGTCCCTGCTCCTTCCCAGCGTCAGCTCTGTGGCTGCTGTGGCGGGGGAGAGTCCCCGCTCCTCTCCAGCCTCAGCTCTGTGGCTGCTGTGGCGAGGGAGAGTCCCCGCTCCTTCCCAGCCTCAGCTCTGTGGCTGCTGTGGCGGAGGAGAGTCCCCGCTCCTTCCCAGCCTCAGCTCTGTGGCTGCTGTGGCGGGGGAGAGTCCCCGCTCCTTCCCAGCCTCAGCTCTGTCGCTGCTGTGGCGGGGGAGAATCCCCGCTCCTCTCCAGCCTCAGCTCTGTGGCTGCTGTGGCGGGGGGGGAGTCCCCGCTCCTTCCCAGCCTCAGCTCTGTGACTGCTGTGACAGGGGAGAGTCCCCGCTCCTTCCCAGCCTCAGCTCTGTGACTGCTGTGACGGGGGAGAGTCCCCGCTCCTTCCCAGCCTCAGCTCTGTCGCTGCTGTGATGGGGGGAGAGTCCCCGCTGCTTCCCAGCCTCAGCTCTGTGGCTGCTGTGGCGGAGGAGAGTCCCCGCTCCTTCCCAGCCTCAGCTCTGTCGCTGCTGTGATGGGGGGAGAGTCCCCGCTGCTTCCCAGCCTCAGCTCTGTGGCTGCTGTGACAGGGGAGAGTCCCCGCTCCTTCCCAGCCTCAGCTCTGTGGCTGCTGTGACGGGGGAGAGTCCCCGCTCCTTCCCAGCCTCAGCTCTGTGGCTGCTGTGACGGGGGAGAGTCCCCGCTCCTTCCCAGCCTCAGCTCTGTGACTGCTGTGACAGGGGAGAGTCCCCGCTCCTTCCCAGCCTCAGCTCTGTGGCTGCTGTGATGGGGGGAGAGTCCCCCGCTCCTTCCCAGCCTCAGCTCTGTGGCTGCTGTGGCGGAGGAGAGTCCCCGCTCCTCTCCAGCCTCAGCTCTGTGGCTGCTGTGACGGGGGAGAGTCCCCGCTCCTTCCCAGCCTCAGCTCTGTGACTGCTGTGATGGGGGAGAGTCCCCGCTCCTTCCCAGCCTCAGCTCTGTGACTGCTGTGACGGGGGAGAGTCCCCGCTCCTTCCCAGCCTCAGCTCTGTGACTGCTGTGACGGGGGAGAGTCCCCGCTCCTTCCCAGCCTCAGCTCTGTGGCTGCTGTGGCGGGGGAGAGTCCCCGCTCCTTCCCAGCCTCAGCTCTGTGGCTGCTGTGATGGGGGGAGAGTCCCCGCTCCTCTCCAGCCTCAGCTCTGTGGCTGCTGTGGCGGAGGAGAGTCCCCGCGCCTTCCCAGCCTCAGCTCTGTGGCTGCTGTGATGGGGGGAAGAGTCTCCGCTCCTTCCCAGCCTCAGCTCTGTGGCTGCTGTGGCGGAGGAGAGTCCCCGCTCCTTCCTAGCCTCAGCTCTGTGGCTGCTGTGACGGGGGAGAGTCCCCGCTCCTTCCCAGCGTCAGCTCTGTGGCTGCTGTGACGGGGGATAGTCCCCGCTCCTTCCCAGCCTCAGCTCTGTGGCTGCTGTGACGGGGGAGAGTCCCCGCTCCTTCCCAGCCTCAGCTCTGTGGCTGCTGTGGCGGAGGAGAGTCCCCGCTCCTTCCCAGCCTGAGCTCTGTGGCTGCTGTGGCGGGGGAGAGTCCCCGCTCCTTCCCAGCCTCAGCTCTGTGGCTGCTGTGGCAGGGGAGAGTCCCCGCTCCTTCCCAGCCTCAGCTCTGTGGCTGCTGTGACGGGGGAGAGTCCCCGCTCCTTCCCAGCCTCAGCTCTGTGACTGCTGTGGCAGGGGAGAGTCCCCCGCTCCTTCCCAGCCTCAGCTCTGTGACTGCTGTGACAGGGGAGAGTCCCCGCTCCTTCCCAGCCTCAGCTCTCTGGCTGCTGTGATGGGGGAGAGTCCCTGCTCCTTCCTAGTCTCAGCTCTGTGGCTGCTGTGATGGGGGAGAGTCCCCGCTCCTTCCCAGCCTCAGCTCTGTGGCTGCTGTGGCGGGGGAGAGTCCCCGCTCCTTCCCAGCCTCAGCTCTGTGGCTGCTGTGACGGGGGAGAGTCCCCGCTCCTTCCCAGCCTCAGCTCTGTGGCTGCTGTGACGGGGGAGAGTCCCCGCTCCTTCCCAGCCTCAGCTCTGTGGCTGCTGTGGCGGGGGATAGTCCCCGCTCCTTCCCAGCCTCAGCTCTGTGGCTGCTGTGATGGGGGGAGAGTCCCCGCTCCTTCCCAGCCTCAGCTCTGTGGCTGCTGTGGCGGGGGAGAGTCCCCGCTCCTTCCCAGCCTCAGCTCTGTGACTGCTGTGACGGGGGAGAGTCCCCGCTCCTTCCCAGCCTCAGCTCTGTGACTGCTGCCGTGGGGGAGAGTCCCCGCTCCTTCCCAGCCTCAGCTCTGTGGCTGCTGTGACGGGGGAGAGAGGGCACGTCCATCACATTAGAAAGATAAGACTACTGATATTAAATATGAGTTGTGTGCTTTTATTTTTAGAGCAAAAAAACAGTAATTATTATTACGGGGGTTTTTTATATAGCGCTTTTATCCAAAGCACTTTACAAGAGTTAGCTAATGGTACAAATAACATTTGGAAAGATCATTAGGTGGTCCACCGAGACCTTCAGCAATTTTCAAGTGGTCCGCAAAAAAAAAAGTTTGAGAACCACTGGTCTAGGGGATAGAGTACTGGGACCCTAGAGACTTGCATTCTATTCCCAGCTCTTCTACTGACCTGTTGTGTGAACTTGGGTAAGTCACTTTTTCTCTATTTCTTCTCCTATGCTTTCTCTCTCTTGTCCATTTACATTGTAAGTTCTTCAGGGCAAGGACTGTTTCTTACTATATGTGTGTACAGTATATGTATGCACTATGGGGCCCCGATTTTGGATGGAGTCTCCAGTGTTACCCATAATACAAATAATTAATAAAATGTCATCTTTTTAGGAAAAAGTGGAACTTTTATTAAAGAAGTAATTTAATTTGATTTACCCAGCTATATTTAAGTAGAAATATAAGGTTACAATGGGAGGCAGGAGGGAAATTCCAAAGTCTACTGAAGAGAGATGACTGGAATCAGTACAGCATTTATTATAAATAACATCAGCATGCGAGTCTAAAAATAGTCTCCCTGATGCTGTGTGTATATGACTGATATTAAAAATGACTGATTTAAAGAAAGTGCTTCACCTCTGTTGCCAACCAAGAAGGTAGGGCTCTAGTATTCTCAGACTTAAATGCTGCCAGTATTTCACGTTAGAATAGTCATAAAGTTAAAGGTTAATAGGCTGTACAAATGACAGAGTTTAAAGGGGAAAAAATGAGGATGGGAAACTCTTTAGCACTTAGGGAACATTTTTAAAATGAAGCTCATCTGTATAATATAATTTTTCTATATTCCTTCTCACGCTGTTGATCATTATTGAAAATATTTCTATTTGCATAAGTGATTTCTCCTTCACTACCCATCTCCGTTTGCTTTTTGGATGATCATTACTTCCTACAGTACATGATGACTCATAATCCTGCCAACTGACATAACAATCTGCTACCATGAAAATGTAATAGTGCAAAATTAAAATTGTGGCCATAGAGGGGTGATGAGCAGGGAGATATTGTGAATGGGGGAGTGCTTTTATTTAATTGTGAGTCATTAAAATTAGTGGGGAGTAAAGGCAAACAACTAAACAGGTAAATGGAATTTTGTTTAGGTATTTCAGATTGGATCTACCCAGTTAAAGCTTTCTACAGTTGTAGTGATTAGCAAAGGACATTGCAATAATGGCCTTGTTGCAGTTAATTGCATACATGTTGCTGTTCCTAGTCTGTAATATAGCGATGAGATAAATATGACCTGATGTGAGAAATGCTTCTGAATGGAGACCATTGTTTGTCACGTTTGTTTTTATATTGATAGATGAAAAGGAATTCTTGCTTCCGTCGTCATTATTATGATTGTATAATAATGATGTTTATTATGGCAGTGATCCAGGGGTAACCAGAGTGGGGTCCCATTGTGCTAGGTGCTGTACAAACACAGAGTAGTAGATGGTCCCTGCCCCAAGGAGCTTACAATTTAAATAGCATTCTGTATAGCCCCTCCAATGTAACTGGTATATGTGAGTTGATGGCAATAGTTTTAATGGCATTTATTGCTGCATTATTGGGATTAAAGTGGAAGAGAAGTCATACTTCTCTTCTGCTTTAATGCACTATTGCACTACTTGTTGGATGCTATTCCACTTTAATGCACAACTGCACTATTTGTTGAATGCTATTTCTTTAGGGCCTGATCTAGTGCACACTGAAGTCCATGGAGTCTTTCCAATCTGGTCCCTAATATATTGGTTACAAGTTTACCAACTTTCCGTTCAGGGCTGAATTTTCAAAGAAGCAGTTGCCACTGTCCAGTGCACCTTCAGGCAAACACTAAAAGGTGGGATTTTCCAAAGGCTTCTGAATGGTGAAGGCAGATTGAACATTAAGCCCATTGAGGATGAGTGCAAGATCTCCACAGGTGGGCTCTGAGCATGTACATGGCACAGACTGACCCTTGGTTTTGCTGCCTGCTACTCCTGTGCCTCAACAGCTGCTCCTTGTACTACCATTTCCCCTTCCCACAAATTTTAGGAAGCCCAAGAGCAGCCCCTACAACATGCCCTAAAAAAAAAAGCAGGAAACAAAGCATGTTAACTAAGTTGAATGTTACTGATTTACTCTTAATTACAGCAACAGCAACTCAGTATATAAAATAAATACTGAAATAAAATAACAAAGCGCTGCCTGATCCTCCTTAGTTCCTGAGCAAGAGGCAAGTAGGGAAAGGGTCATTAATTGATGGTCCAGTGTGGGTCCCCTGAACAGGGATTATTTCTGTGAGCTGTTCTACACAAACAGACCCCTATGTCTTCACAGAGCCCCACTGAAATCACACGGGGCTGCACATGCCGAACAGCTGGCAGGGTCAGGACATCAGTGAATATTCTGCACTTATTCTGTGCATGGATCAAGGCAAAATCGGACACTCCTATTAGGCATGTTTTTGGGGTTGCCGGATGTTTTGCAATTATATGGCACTGACCCAAGACTGCATTGGAGTCATCCTTAATGAAGAGGGTAGCACAGAACAATCTTGCCACTATTTCCATGAATTTTAAAAAATAGCCACCCCTCCCCTTTTTTTATTGCCCTGCCTGCATTCAAGATCTCAACTTTTACAGCATCACTTTTCTGCCCATTTTAATAAAATTATTTTAAATGGACACCATAATATTGAAGCTCTTATTTAAATGTATGTGAGCATAATGCTCTAGTATTTTGTACGTGTAACACCAAATGGGGCACCGTAAAAGTACTTTATCGAGTGACACCAAAAGAGCCTACATATCTTAGCTTACATTGCATTCTAGATTTGATTTTGGCACCCATTTTTTCTGAGATAAATAAACACTTATAATCAAAACAGATTACCTTAGGCATTAATTAGGGATGTATCCTGCTATTGCTTGTGCACAAAAATGCTGATTCAAAGCCCACTGCGTTAATTGGAAAGACTCCTACTCGCTTCAGTGGGCTTTGGATCAGGTCCCTAATTCAGATACTGAGCAGCATTTCCTTTATCTCAAACTGTGAGTCATACACTACTTTTTGGGCAGACTGAGATATCCTAACATTGAGTAGTACATCATTCCACAAGTAACTTCACTGATCTCAGTGGGACTGCTTATGGTCTAAGGGTACTATTCAGTGTGAATAAGGGTATCACAACTGGGCCCTTTGTTCTTTTGTGCACAATTGCTGTTGAGGTCAAAGGAGGTTTTGCTCACAAGTGACAGATAGAATATGCCCTATGATCTGTCAGCCATTAAGCAAGATGGTGGCTTCCTGTCTCTCTAGTCATTTTCAATTGATATTACATTGAATACTTTGGGAGCTATCTTGTGATCCCCCCTTAATTCCTGTGGGTGAGCAGTTACCGATGCATGGGATCCCACTGAAGTTAATAGGATTACTTGTGTGAATAACTCTTCACCAACGGGAGTAACAGTGGGTTGCTATCTGGCTTTTTGTAATTACTAGTTCTTTACCCATTTTTATAGAACAATTATAACACTCCAACAATAAATTGCACTTTTCTTTTGAAAAAGAGGCCAGGCCTGAAAGTTGAGTGAAAAGAGTGATGCCTGTAATCGTTTATTAGCTTCACTTGCGATAATATATCTGGTTTGTATGCCAAGAAAAGTATAAACAAATGGCAAGTTATTGGTTTTTCAATAACAAGGTTTAAACCAAGGCAATAAAAAACATATCCTATCTGATAGTATTTATGAAACAGTTAATATTGTCAATGTCTTTTCCATCTCCTCAAAGTTACACATATTGTATAAACTTTGATCTAGCTCTAAGAAGAACAAAAATACTTGCTGTAGAGTACACAGGGCAGTGAGTCACTCTGTTGGAAAGGGAAACAATTTCCATGTATTCTTATAAAATTCTCTGATATTAATATAAACCAAGCAGTAGTTTTCTTGGACTTTGTCTGAAGTATTGGAGGGCACAACTAACACAAAACCTTGTTTTTAGTCTGTAATCTTAGAATGTATACTCAGATGTGACTACTTAATTATTTTCATGTTTGAGAATTTTGTAACACCAGAACATTTATAATTCTTAGTTTTGACCCAAGGGACAAATATATTTTAATACTTTCCTCATACAAGCACATAGAAGACCTGATCCTGCAGTCCATGCAGACATGTGACTGCCACTGAAGTCAATTACAGTTATTTGAGCGCAAGTGTTGCAGGATTGGGCCAAAGACAATAAAACATGAAATCAGACAAAAATTCTGGTCTCTACAGTGCTTATCTCTACTGTGTATTCTGTGCATTAAGTTGGATACCTAACTCACATTTATTCCTTTGAAAGTTTCCCCCTGAACTTCCATTGATATTAGTGAGACTTCAGCAAATGGACTTTGTGCAGAACATGGGAATATGGAATATAAATCTGCACCAGGAATCTCATCGCTAAAATCTAGTTTGCTTTGGAGACATTTGCCCTTGTGTATATGTATACCTATGAACTCTTACACAGACACACATACAAATTCAGTGGGGCGGACCAGAGACAGAGTGCCTGTGTTGCTGTCCAAAGTGCTGAAAACAGGGTACATGCCATTCAGAGTAACTTTTTTGAGGAAGAGTGAGATAAATTCTAGGCAAAGGTGGCAACACAATGGGAAGACCAATTTTTCTGTGACTGATACCATTGTGACTTTGACATTGACTTCAGTGGAGCATGTTTGAGCCCTAAAGCATATACATCAGGAATTTCTGGCTCATCCAGAGGAACTTATGTTGAAACCTAGTTATTATACACAGTTCCATAGAACCCAGCTGAAGTCAGTTAGCTAGAATAGTCACCTATAAAATGTAGGGTTCAGTCCTGCTCACAAATAAATGTTTTTGTAAACAAGGGCAGACATCTCTCAAGCTTCCTTAGATATGGTTGCCACCTGAGCATTGTATTCATAATTTCCCATTTCATTATATTTGTCTCATGAAAACTCAGAGCTATCCATCAATAATTTGCTCTCTATCATACTGCCTCAAAGCATTCTGCTCAATATAGTATCATTTCAAATCTTATTTATGAATGTGCAGGACATTATCAATGACATCCAGAAATTTTGAGCAGTGTTCTGCAATCCCTGATCATTTTACTTGAATTATAAAATCAGCCTTTGCAACGAAAAACTCTAATGTTCTATAGCTAAACAGTAAGTATCTTATCATCTCTGATTGAAATTTCTTCCGAATGAGGATTTTTTGTACAGCTGTTCAGTCAATATCTGTCCCTAATGTGAAGGAACTGCCCAAAGGCCTTACCTTTCAATTAAATGAACTGACTATGAAGCAGATTCTGCCTTGGTTACTACTTGCAATAAAGCTCATGAGTAAGATATTAGTGGCAAATATCAAGCGTTATATCTGATTAATAAAATGGAAAAGGCATTGGCGATGTCTGAACATTTGCCCTGGATCCTTTCAGAGTAGTCTGTATATCCTTCATTCTTTTGCAGCTCTCAAGCAAACTTGCAAAGCATAATGAACTCTTGATGTGTGCAATGTACTATTTTCCTGACTGAATTATATAAGGAGAAAGGTGATCTATCTGATTTGCTTAATACTCCTAGCTCTGCTATAACTTGCAGTAAGGCATTGTGCAAGTCTCTTAGTCTTTCTGGGACTCAGTTTCCCCATCTATAAAATGGGGATAATAACATATTACAAGAATACATATCTGTAGGGCATTGAGGATGAATTGGCATTTGTACAGGACTTTGAATATATAATGTGCAATATTGTTCATATTATTTTGTTGACTGTATTCCATTGTAAATAAACTGTAGTGTGTATTAGTATCACATTTCATATATATGCTAAATCATAAACATGTTACTTGTTGCCTTTCACAATGGTGAATGAAACTTTAATTCTCCTTGTCTGCTAATATGAACATGTTCTTCAGTCATACACAGTCCCTCTTTATCCATTCTTCCAACATTACTCATGGATGGTCTTAAACCAAGAAAAACTGGAATATCCATATCTAAGATGGAAAGTCCTTGATTCTGTAACTAGCCTTCTTGTAGCCTCATATGGCTTCTCAGAAAGGAGCAAATTCTAAGCCCAGATCCTAGGCTGCAAAGCTGAGATGGGCATTGGGCACATGCATGCAGATTAACTGGTGTTTCATGGAACCATTGCATGGCTGCTCCACGAAGGTTACAGCAGCCCCTAATGAAGCTATATATATGTGTAAATGGAGGATTTCTATAGCAGTGGATCCTCCAATCTCTCCACCACCATCCACTAGCCCAACCATGCCTCCTTCCTACACCCTGCCTGCATAGCCCCACAACCACCTCCCTAAACATTAGGACCACAGCGGTTCCACTGTCAAGAGGCCCTCTGCAGATAATGAGGCAGGAGCAGCATTTGGCCCAGCCTATGAAAAATCCATCCTTGTTCAGATATCCCTGGGAAAGGAGCCAATCTGTTGTGATGAGTAGGCATGAGGTGATGAATTAAAGATGGTTTATTTGCCAGTTTAGCTTTAACTTTCCTGGCAGGTGAGAGTTTAAGGCAAATTGGTGATGTTATTTTAACTGAGTTTATTGTTGGAGAATTTCCAGGGTGTTTTTCATAATCTTCAGCTAGAGCATACAATTTTTTAAAAAGTCTTCCATATACATGTACAAAATTTATGAAAATGAACACTTATATAAATACACAGTTAGCAGAGAGGGACAAAATTAGAGGTTTAGAATTTAGTTTTGGAGGAATAGGCTATCTTCCAGGCTCAGTCATGGGCTTCCTAGGTAACTTTGACAAAGCGTCTCTCTGTGCCTCAGTTACTTCATCTGTAAAATGGGGATATGAATACCTACCTACATGGGGGGATAAGAAGCTTAATTAATTAGGGCTAGATTGTTCTCAGCCCTGTGTGGATGGGCGAGGAGACATATAGAACTTCCCTGGCTACATGTCCTTGTGGAGAACCCAGACATGGGTGAGTGCTTACACTCAGAAGAGTATAAGGACTGTGTGATCTTATTACCTCTGCAAAAGGTATTGGAGAGGCTTGGTCCCTTGCTTCACCAGCCAAAAAAGCTAGTAATTATGGGAAGAGACAGAGGAAAGGAATGAACACTGCACCCTATTAAATGAATTCTTCCTGGGCTTCTTGAAATTCCAGGAAATATTGCACCTGCCCGAGGCACAGGGCTTACCATTGCTTCTGCTAGAGCAGCCTTCCTCTATATAGAAGTATTGTGGCTTAAAAGCATGACAGAGCCCTTTATGTTTGAAAGGGACATTGAGATAATTGGATGGAAGCTGCTATCTATATATGAAATACTAGCACAATTAGCTTATGTTACAAAACTACAAGTTATTTTTTGGTTTTGCTAACCCCAGACCATGCTTGTTCCTATTCAGAGTCCATTTATCCCAAAGTTCCCAGAAGGGATAGGGTTATCTTAGGATCTTTTCATAAAGTGCAATATTTAGCTGATATCTATAACAGCTCTTGTGGCATTGCCAGGGTCTATGATATAAATCTAATGTGAGAGTCTTTTTAAGAAACTGATTTTTGACTCAATGGACCGTAACAACTTTTAAATCAATGATTATTTAGAAACTCTTAAAACTGCAGATAATTTAGCTGCTATACACACATATATTGTCTATTCTGTTCTCATTAAGTTGCACATAAATAATCTATATTTGTCTGGGTCTTGACTATACAGGTGGTTAAGTGTGGATTTTACCAATTCTTTTTCCAGTCAGTTCAGTAAAATGTTTGGACACCTCCCTTGGAAGGGTTTTAAAGGATACCTGAGAGGTTCTCTCTTGTTGACTTCAGTGGAAGCTGAAGGTTCTCAGCAGCTCCTAGAATGTGCTTAGCACAGGTCTGGTCCCAATATGCCTAAGAAGTTAACTATTTGTGACAATGTAGAAATTTTCTTCTCCATATTATACCATAACGGATGTTAGCATAATCTGTATTGCTTTTTCATCACTTATATATGTTATTCAGGAGGTTTTGGCTTGGTGTCATAATAAGCATCAGGCTCGGAATGCAGGGTCCCAAGAATCACAGGTTCCAAAATCAGCAGGGATGATTCAACACTTCAGCCTTCTGAAACAGGTGAATTGAGTTACCATGAAGTTTACTGCATGTGGGTCATTTGGATGAGATTAGGTCCTTTTTGTTCTGCATGGATAGCAAAGATCCCATTACAGTTTTCATAAGACCAAGGTTTAGCCAACATTTGCTCTTACTGCAATACAGGACTGTGAGTTTGCTTCTGATTGTGAAGGATGATGCATACATTTTTAATGGGGCAATGTGAAGGAAACAACTTTCTATAAGTTGTTGATTGGGTAGCGTGCTTGATATAAATTGACTGTAGATGTCATGGGGTTTTAATATCTGGGTTGATGGTTGCTTATTTAATCAACTTTTACTACTACACAGTATAGTACTGTAAATATAGGAAATAGACTAGTGTCATGCACTCATGGGGAGGGGATAGCTGTGCAGGTTTGTGATACGTTTATGACATAATATCACCTCCTCATACCTGTGCAATATTATACATAATATGCTACGGCCATATGACATGCCTACTAATCTGTTTTCCCTGGACTCAGTGTCACACTCCAAACCACAGAGCAGCTTCAAACGGATGGCATTTTACAATAATAAACCCACCTAGAAATGTTTTCTCCTTCCTTCAAAAATTACTCCATCCTGAAGGCCAGCACAGGTCAGGTTCAGCCCAGGTTCCATAAACAAAAGTGTCAGAAATGAAAAGGTCTGTTTTCTCACAGGGCTAGAAATGAGAACTTTATCCTATTTTGAAGGAGAGACTGTTAGCCTGCCAGTGGGTCACTTCAGGTCCTGGAAAGGCCTGAGACATGAGACTTGTAAAGTCATTCCATTTGTAGGGATAGAAAGGTTATTTTAGGTCATTTTTGGAGGTGTATTATATTTACTACTGTTAATTTTTCTCTCCTTCTGAGCCCTTGATATTGTGACTCCTATTGATGAAGGCACTTGGCTTTATTGATGAAGAGATACAAGAAAAAGTTAAATAACATAAGAATTTAAAACTCTCTAAAGCATTCTTAAAATAGCTTTCCCATACCATCTGTTTTATAAACACAGAACAAATCACAGTGGAGTGGGATGTCCAAAATAACTTACTCATGGCTCCTTCATTCGTGAGTAATGCATCCATCCCAAACTCATGCTGATGAACGCTTTAAACTATTCTACACCATCCAACATTCCATTTGAAATTAAAGTTGCTTTCCTTTTGTTTGTAATTGACATTTGATTCCAGTTGGATATTACAAAGGAAGCAATTGAAGAACTGACAAATACAGAAGATTTTGTATAGAACTTAAATTTAAAATATCCTCTGTAATTATTTAACAATTTGCAATAAACAAGAGCTACCATTTGTAATGTTTATATAATAAAACATCCTAGACTTTGGTGGTGGTTTAAAGCCTGCCCTGATCCATCTTTGGTGTTTAAGGAAGGGGGTTTTGCTGCCCAGGTAAAATAAGGGAAGAGGCAGCCTTAAAATGTATCTGATGGTGGAAGTATCCATTGTAGATGATTGGTGAAGATTGAATTTAGTCTGCCCATGCTGGAGAAATAATTTACACAGAGACAAACTGTTCTCTGTGTTCCTGGTCCCTTTTTTTCTGACTCTGCACAGGCATGTTGCCACCCATGTAGGCCCAAATTCAACAAAGTACTTAAGCACTGCATTACTTTAAGCACCTGTTTAAAGTGAGCCATGTGCTTAAATACCTTGCTATATCAGACTGCTGGGCAGGTGCACTAGAATGTTAAATGCAAGTGTGTTCCAGCCTAATCTTGCAACTCTTACTGCAAGGTGTCGTGCTTCTGCAGTAAGTGGTCTGGGGCAGGAACTATTCCTCTGGCAAACAGAACTTTCTACTGCAGAGGCAAAGCTTGTCTGTGCAGAAGACAGTTTGTTTCGGGGAACTAACTCCCACAGGAGCTAAGAACTACCACAAACCTCACCACCAACAGCTCCACGTCTAAGATGCACTTTTCCAACTTGCTTTCTCTAATAAAAACACAAAGCAGCATGGGCCCTTTTATAACAAACAAACAAACAAACAGAATAACTTTCTAAATATTCTACTGCACACACGCATCCTGTGGAGAGGATGAGAGAAAGAGCAAACCCTGTGTGTGACAGATGTTTGTCAGATCACTTAATTCACTTGATGAGGATGCTCAGATACTATGGTGGTGAGAGTGGTACAAGAACCAGAATAGACTAACCCAGAGTATCTTTCAGCTGATAATTCTCCAAACATATAAAGTTGGTATGGTGTATAGTACTGCATCATACAGCAAAGATGATATAACGTAATCTCAAAATCACATGGTGCAAATGTGTTCCATGGCACTACAGAAATGTTTCTTTATAAAAATAAAATTGAAAAAAAAAAAAAACACCCCACAAAAAAAGAGAATGTATTCAGGTAAGATAAACCATCAGATAAATCACTTTGCAGTATAACACAAGACTAAACCTAAAAATAAGCAATTACTCTAAATCACATCAAGCAACTACTGCAAACATTACATTTATACAACTCATTCATGTGTAGATTAGCCAATTAATTTTGAATGGAAACACTAATGAAATAATGATTATGTATTTAAACCACAATGATAGCAATCCAGTTCTAGAAACACAAATTAAATAAACAAAAATAGGTAAGGCCTGAATCTACCCTGATTTACACTGGCTGATGATGTGGCCCATTGTGCCCACATCCTGTTGTGATGGATGTAAAAATAATAACTGTGTGTTCCCTTAGCCTGATAACAAAAGAGACCTGAAATGGGAAAAGAAAAAAAGACTGGAGTTGTGGGGGGGGGGGGGAGTTTGGGTGGGGACTTCTTTATGATATAGAAAAGAGGACTGCAAGATCAAGGTTCCTTTCAACAACAGAGGAGTCCATCCCCCTGCTTTTTACATTAGTAATTCAGGTCTCATCTACCCTGGAAAACTCCATGGACAACAGGAGAACTAGTAAAATTATGTCCTTTGAATGCAGCCTGTTAAAACGTTATTTTGGTTGGGGAGTTTTAAAACCTGTTTAACTCAAACACTGAGGCAAGAGAGAGCCTTTGTTAAGGATTTAGCACCTTAGCCCTTTCAGTTAAGAGCAGAGAGAGCACTCAATCCACATTTTTGGTAATCTGAGACCGACAGCAACACAGGGGCAATCAGACTTGATTTCTAAAGTGAAAAGCAAGCAGAAGGGGGAAAACACCCCACTTTCCAGGCCTCCTTCCCAAAGAAGCAAAAAAAAAGGGCATAAGCCTGTGTCATCATCCGCCCTCCCCTTTTGCAGGCTGCCTTTAAGTGAAAAAGATGCCTATGTGCACAGAAGATGCTCATAAACTACTAAGGCCAATTGCTGGCCTCCTCTTCCTCTCTCCTTCTGCAGATATGCCTCTTGGCTTAGTCATTTCTGTATCTATCTTGGGACTTTTTCTGAATTGAGTCATTTATTTGCAGGACTTTGTAACTATGGTGAAACTACAGGGGCCAAACTATATAATATATAGGTGACCAAGAAATGTAATATAAATTTTCCCTGGGGACTTCATTATTTCCAGTCTAATGAATGAGGAAGCCATTCAGATACTACCACGATCGGCAACAGTGCAAACCCCTAAATTGGATATTTAAATGTGTCTCTAATTCTATCCCTATCATGATTGTTACAAGCACATAACTCAGCAATACCAGAGCAATATTTATTGCAACATGCTGTATGAGCAATTCCTATTCTGTTCTATCACTCATCATGGTCTGGAAAAAGTTACATAAATTAAAGAATATCTATTAGAGATTGTAGATGTCGCAGATGAAAATATTACATTACTGGATCAGTGTAATCCATTTGTGGGTTTATAGACCCCAAATTTTCTAGGGAGTGACATAAATGCTCGGGATGTTCCTGGCTGCAAGAGTTTGCTTAAAAACTCACATTGCTGGACAGCTCCTTATTGTCCAAGGAAGGTTATACCTGTTTGTTCCATGTACTTTCAATGAGAGCTAGATTCAAAATGAGCCAGATTAGCTCTTAAAATGAAAGGAACGAGGGAAAGAAATTTTACATTTTGGAGTCATTGAATCGTTTAAAGACAGCCTTCCTCCTCCCCCATCCCATTCTTGAATCTACAGCTGAAAATGTGATTTTCCTCTTCTTATATGCCAGACCAGATGTTCATTATAGGTGCTCACATTTATTTCAGATTTTCAGAATTATACTTGGTGTAAGTGGATCGGATACCTTGTATTTATTTTTTTCTTCAGAATGTTAATCCAGATTGTGAATTGAGAACTACATCAGATTACCAGTCTAAAACCCAGTGAGTGGATTTACAGGTAACCACATGTGTAATTCTTTCAGCAGCAGCTTGGGCAACATCGATACTATTCTATGCTTAATAAATCTTTCAAGTATAATGGAAAATTCAGGGCCCAGAATCTGGTCCCAAGCATTGGAGGGCTCAGACCATAAGCAGACATGTGCCCTACCTCTTGATGAAGTCAAGTGGCAAGCCTCTCCCACTGCTTTGTTCAGCGGCCTGACACACCCCAAAACCCAGCACCTGCTTTATCTCTATTTGGTAATCTCTTATCATGCACCCATCACCATATCATCTAGGCGCTGTGAGACAAGAGTGTGATTCACTGTCGGAGCTGCTTGGCAGCCTACAAACTAGACAGTTACTGTGCTCTGACACCCATGCTGGGAAAAGACAGACAAAGAAAAACCCAATGCATGCTGCCTGACGATGAGCATAGAGAAAGCCTGGCCTTTAAGTGCAGTAGGGAGTCGGCCCTATTTCCTACATAAGATTGACATATCCTGTATGATAAACAAAACGGATAGAGAATTTGATTTAGTTCTTTTTCAAATGAAGGTTTTCAAATAAGGTTTTCCCATATTAATCTTGATCCACATTCTGATTGTACAATATGTTTTGTCTACATGGGATTTCCCATTCACAGTTTATGCCTATACTTTGCATCTATGTATATCCCTCTACATAGCCCCCCTTCAACCTGCCTGTTCTATATAGATGTGGTTCTCCCTACATATTCTTCCCTTCAACCTATCCCTTCTGTGTGCACGGATATTCCCTATTTAGTCCTTTTTAATCTGCTTTCACACAATGTTAGCATATACTGCGAAAGAACTAGAAACTATTTCTCCCCCTGCAATACAGCCTGTATTTTCTGTCTCTCACGCCTCACTCCCTGTTCTCAGTTAGAAATCACTGATAACCACGTATTATTAAGGCTTTTCAAAGGACTCGTGCGAAAATACACGCACTACTTGATGCAAAACCGTAACATTTTCAGATTAAAGGCCTGTTTTAGCTCACGGCACATCCTATTCCTAATGCTCATTCTGCTGTGTCCTGGCAGGCTTTGCACTCCGGCCGGCCGTGAGGCCTATTCTGACAGTATGAAATAACGTTTACAAGACGACTCCCATTAGGAACAAAGCCCAGAAATTGCAATGCCTCTGAACACAGCTTGCCCAGTTCAACCAGACATATTTTATAAAGAGGGGCCAATTTAATGCGTAACAGTCTTGATTTCTGCACTATCTTCCCTCTGATCGAATTCACGACGTTCAAATCAATGTCCGCCGAGGATAGTGGTGTTCCAGCTGAGGTCTTTTTTAAACTCTCAGTTTCAATGACACAGTCGTACGCTGATGCAATTCTCCTGTTCCCTGTACCCAAAACTTGTGCTGATTTTACAAATATAGAATTAAGATGGATCTTGGAGAAGGGTATTTTCCTCCGTGTAGCCTTGTAAAATAGCTATTGATTTGCTTCGGTTCTGTTTCTCATACGGGAGCTGCTACCGAAATATGGGGAATTCCAACAGAGGGCGCTGTGCGCTTTAGTTTTGTACTAGAGATAGATGAAGCCGGACTGGGACTGTAATACAAGGTTTTTTTTTTTAAAGTGTGTTTTCCACAATAGCCGAAGTGCTTGAAATATCATTTAAAGCGAGAGAATTAGGTCCGGAGTGACTGAGGTAATTTGTACAGACAACCTGCCCCTTTTCTCTTTCTTCTGATCTGTTCTCCCAAGAGGAGACCATACCAATGTTAAAGTTTGACAATCAGGATGACATCATTGAATGAAAGTGAAGGAGCTGCGCGCTTTGGAAATAGGTGACCATATATTTTATTCAGCAAAGACCCTGAGAAATAAACGGGTTAATCTAAAAGTGAAGTATATACAAAAATAGAGGTGTTCTTACGTGTATTTTTAATGCCTACATTTCTTAGATTTATTACATCAAATATCCTTTGTGAGGGCAAAATACCAACCTGTCCAGTAATTCCCTGCCCCAGATCCTGAGTCTGTAACTGATTCTTTACTAAAAGAATCAAAGGTACAACATTTTCGGGTGCACTAGAGCGACGGACTAGCGCTGAATGCATCCAACCCGTGGAATCAGTGATGTATTTATTCTGAAAAACGTCACTGTACTCAGATCATGCTTTTATTCTTTGATTGCAGGACAGAAGATTACAAAATGACGTGACGTCAGTATTTTGAAATCGAATGGACACGTGGGGCAAACTTTGTTGGACTTTCTCAGAATAAGCATAGCATAATTGATTCCAAGGCACAGAAGTGTATAAAAAAGCATTATACTTCCGAATTGCAGGAAAGACGATTGCAATATAATTTAAATGAATAGTGTCTATGTGTATTCATAAAACCTACATATCTGTATAATATCGAGGCAGATATTCCTGTAGGGGAAACTACATTTAAATATATAACATTTAAATGTAGTTTCCTCTTCAGGACACAAGCTAGACTGTAACTGCGATTCGTGAAAATCCACAGAAAACTATGCTCAGAAGATGCCTGAACACAACATAAAATGGGATTCTTTTAAATGGTGTTATTTTAACAGGAGGTTTTATAGGAAATCACGCCAGCAAATTTTGTAAACTTAAAAATCCCACTCCATATTAACCATTCATATCAAAAAACTTCAATGCAGTTCAGCTGGTCTTAATTTTTAAAACGTGCCAGTCGTAGATGCCAAGTCAAACACAAAGGCTGCAAAGTGGGAAAAGAACTCATAAGAGTGCCCAACAAAGGAGTAAACGCCTAGGGATTTACTTCGGATTCTGCCAGATCAGCTTTCTTATCTATTTGTTGCCATTTCCACTTGAACTATTTAAATTGATGACAAATAACGCTCGACGCTTCAAGTTAGAAGCTATTACACATTGTGCAAAATTTGAAGTGAAGTGTCAATAAAAAAAACTTCTGGTTTTGGCGTGTAAACCGCAACCCTAAATATCTGCAAACACAAGAAGCGATCTTCCAAAAAAGTACGGGCCGTGTGAACGTTGCTGGTTCCCGCCCCCCGCCCCCCATGTAAAAAATACATTGTGAACAATAGCCTAATTCTTAAGAAACATTGACAATAGGTTTGTTACAGCGCTACCTGTCCTAAACTCTGTTGTGTTTTACTTTAGAACATACGTGTGTCTAGGAAATATTCGTAAGAGAAAACTGTAGCTTCTGCTATTAAACTGATCATCATTTGTAAATAAGACCCTTAAAGGCGAAGTATATAATCTAGGTAATACCTTAATTAAAATATTTGTTAAAGGGTTTTTTTAATTGAATAAAACCAAACTACTCTTTACAAATTACCAGAATTAAAAGAAGCACAGACTTTTCAGCCTCTCTCATTGTTAGCCCCATATGTAACATGTTGCTGTGCGCAGTATCTCATCTATATCTATCTATATATCTATCTAAAATAATATAATATTGTAATATAATAAGTATCACAGCTCTATAACAGACTTGTATCCAATCCTTTTTCTGAAAGCAGGATTTTTGTTAATCTAAAGACAAAGTTATGATCTATTGATAAAGGTCAATTTATCAATGTGTTTTGGGTGAGTCGAGGACACCATTTTAAAATTCGTGTGCACACAGTTGGGTGGAAACGCACAATAATCCCCATCCCGTGTAACGGTGAATCCCTTTTAGGACAGGGCTCTGTAGAAGCTCGCGGTAGGAGACGCGGTCAGCGATCCATTTGAGAGTGATACATTTATGGAAGACCAGCCCGTCTAGATTGTTGTTTGGATTCATGTTTAATCTTCCTTCTGCCTTGGTTCTTCTGATGATCTCTATAAGGGAATGACCACGAACTGCCCCAGGCGATCCGTGCCTCTCTTCCCAGTCGGAGCAGCTTGGGGGTGGTTCTAGGAGGAGACAATGCATAGCTGAGCCTCCTCCCCCGACCCCCCCAAATCCTACCCGCACTAGCTGCTTTTTCCCAGGATCTCCAAGCCATGGGGACCTGTGCAGCTGGGGAGGCGAAGATGGGGGGGGGGGGGAGAGAGAAAGCAGGAAGTGTGAGGGGGTGGTTTGTGGCATGAGCAGTGAGATCTGTGTCATTTGCCTCCTGCACGTCTAGTGGTGCTTTAGCAGAGCCAATATCCTTTTGTGCTAATAGCCCTGTCCTCATTTGCTGCCTAATTGGACTATATAAAGCCAATAACAGGCGAGCTCTTATAGCCTGAAGCCAAAGCACCACGTCTAAAGGGGGGCTGGGGGGAGGCTTCTGCTGCTGCTGCTCCTGCTGCATGCGGCTGGGGCTGCGCGGAGCCCTCTCCTTTGGCTGCTGTCTAATCCCGTTTGCCATTGTGCGTGCCCAATCGCCGTATACGCCCCGCATTTAACTTGGATGACATTTTGATTTCATCATTAGCATCAGGCGCCAGATTGACGCAGCAGCAGCAGCAGCAGCCGGGCTCTGGTCCTCCTCCCCGCAGCAGCCCTCGGTCCCGGGCTCTGTGGGTCTGAGTGTCCCGCGGCTGAGCAGCCCCCCCCCCCTCCATGCGCGGAGGCGCTGCCTCCTGTCCTCGCCCAGCCGCCCGCCCCACCCCCGCCCGGCTTGGGCGCCCCGCGCCCGGGCGGCTGCCGCTCCAGTGTAGTCAGAGGCTGGTTTATGGTCTGAGCCGCCGCTGCCCTGCCAGGGACCGGGAGGAGGATGCCTGAGACGGGACAGGAGACCCCCAGCAGCCAGCCGCCGCCGCAGCCCAAGGAGTCGCCTTTTTCCATCAAGAACCTGCTCAACGGCGACCACCACAAGGCGCCTCCCAAGCAGCCCCGAGCGCTCTTCGCCCCGGCCGCCAAGGGGGCTCTGGATGGAGCCGGCTTCGCCCTCTCCCAGGTGGGCGATCTCGCCTTCCCCCGCTTTGAGATCCCGGCTCAGCGGTTTGCCCTGCAAGCGCACTACTTAGAGCGGTCCCCGACCTCCTGGTGGTACCCGTACACCTTGGCCGCCGCGGGAGGCCACCTGCCCAGGCCGGAAGGTACTGAACGAATCTGTGTGTCTGTGTGTCTGTCTAGCGCGGATCAGAGGCGTCCAGCTGGGCTTCTCCCCTCTCCCGGGGCAGGAGCGGGGGCTGGCTCTCCCCACGCGGTTACCCCCGAGAACAGGATGGTTTGGTAACTGCTTTCACGGCCCCCAGCAGGCTCCTTTCTGGGGAGGGGGGTGAAGGTGCCAGGGAGGCCCCGTGGTGAGCAGGGAGCAGCAGCCGTCTCTCCCGTGCCCTTTGTTGCTTAAGTTTGCAGAGGGGGCATCAGGCTGGTTCCTAGGGCCTGGGCGCGTTGGCGGATGGTGATAAAGGTGCGGTGTGGTTTTTTTGGTTTTCTTCAGCTGCAGAGAAGTCTCTCCTGCGAGACTCCTCCCCGGCCTCGGGCACGGACAGAGACTCCCCGGAGCCCCTGCTCAAGGCTGACCCGGACCACAAGGAGCTGGACTCGAAAAGCCCCGACGAGATCATTCTGGAGGAGAGTGACTCGGAGGAGGTGAAGAAGGAGGAGAACGGGGAGGAGTGGAAAGCCAGGGAAGACAGCCCGGAGAAGAAGCCCTGCCGAAAGAAGAAGACCCGCACTGTCTTCTCCCGGAGCCAGGTGTTCCAGCTGGAGTCCACCTTTGACATGAAGAGGTACCTGAGCAGCTCGGAGCGGGCCGGGTTGGCAGCATCTCTGCACCTGACAGAGACCCAGGTCAAGATCTGGTTTCAGAACAGAAGAAACAAGTGGAAAAGGCAGCTGGCCGCAGAGCTGGAGGCGGCCAACCTCAGCCACGCGGCGGCCCAGAGAATAGTGCGGGTGCCTATCCTCTACCATGAGAACTCCACCGCCGAGAACGGCACCTCGGCTGCCAACGTGCCCGTCAGCCAGCCCCTCTTAACATTCCCTCACCCCGTCTACTACTCCCACCCTGTAGTCACATCAGTGCCACTCCTGCGACCCGTCTGAGAACTGACCCCATCCAGCTTTCTGGTGCGCCAGTGGGGAGGGGGTGGTTTAAAACAAAACAAACACCAAACCTCTAGGTCAGGAGAGAGGCCCGAGGAAACGGAGCAGCTGTAAATGATCAGTAATTTTGTAAGTACTCAAATGATTTGTGCAATTCATCAAGCGAATATTTGATGCTCTTTTTTTAATGGGTGGTTGTTAGGAGAGGGGGGCAAAATACCCTAAAAATAAAACCAGAGTTGAAGTGGAAACTTGTAGAGAACACTAGAATTGTTACATCTTTTGTAAACGTGAACAAAATATTGCGCTGATCTTTGTGGCTGTAGTTTTATTTTTGTAAACAACAGTAAATAAATGATCACGGTTTACTCCTCCATATTTGCCAAACGCTAACGGAAAATGGAATTTCTGCTCCTTTCATGCCTTCCCTTCTTTCTTAAACTTGTTAATCCTCGTGGTTCTGTTACAACTCAAAGACTCCACCAACCGTGGCTTTTAATTTAACCAGACCTTTGTACAAATTTGCCTGCTCACTTTTCCATGTTTTGTATCGTTAGGTTTCTGTGATGGGACTTTATAACTCGAAAGAAATACAGCCAAAAAGAAAATGCTTAATTATATACACACTTTGGGTGATCCTTATTTATTATCATTTGTTTAGATTTTAAAACAATTGATTGTGGATTATTATTGTCCTTGGGGGTTTTTTTCTTTCTTTCAAATGGTATTTCAGCATTAAAAAAATCTGTACCCTTTTGTTTTATTTTGTAAAACAAACACACAAACAAAAAACTATTGTACTTTTGAACTGTGCAATATTGTACGACAATTCTTAAAGCACTGCTTTTATTTTAATGGTGAGAAAGGTTTTTTTTTTTATTTCATTGTATAATTGCGTTCCTTTGTGTAGTTAAAAAGAAGGAAGGAAAGTGAAAAGAGAGGGATAGGAGGGGGAATAAACACTAGTCCTGCTAAAATTAATAAAGAAATAAAAGAGGTTCAGTGTGCTGAGAGCTTTAAGTGAAGGACAATCAATCTTTGAAAAATGTTAACTTATTTGCTATTATGTACAGTTTTATTGTAGAGTCCATGGGGTGTGTGTGGATTTTAATAGACTGAAATCAAGTGCTGTGTGGACACCTCCATTCTCTCTGTCTTTCCTGCTGTCTGCTCACCTGTTGTTGGACAATTGTTTACTATCATCCCAAGGTGGTTTTTTTGTTTTGTTTTTGTTGCCTTTCTAGTTCTGCCAGGAATCGGTCCTCTTTTTAAAACAGCCAGTACTGTTATAACTGAATGTTGTGGTGGAAAAATAAATAAAACCCGTTCCTTATCATTTTTAAGTGTGGCTTTGGAAAATGAGACAGAACAGGTGTCTTTCAAACCTTCCCCATTTCCTCCTATTGTTACACACACACACCCTCCCACTGGCTCTCATTCCAGGAACTGGTGAGACAGAGGGCGCATTGTTCTACTAAATGAACAACCACTTTGCTTACTCCCGTGTTGTTATCACGGGGAGGGGTTTTCGAATTTAGCTTTTATACCAATATTGCCAGGCTCCGGTCCGGGCTGCCTGCACTGTGAGCAGCCTGCCGCTGTTTATTGGCCTTGCAGGCGTATGGTAGATGGCAAGGTACCTCCAGGGGTCATAAAGCTTCCTAGAAAACAGAAGCGTGCCCTCTTAACTTCAGCCCAGCAAGGTATATTTCTGGCAGAGGTGATGGATGTGACCGCTGGAACGGGAGGGGTCTGAAAACGCCGTTCGAATCCAAGGGAGCTGCCCAGCGACACCTCCAGGGCCGGCTCCCTGGTGTTGAAATAATAATCAGAGAGCGGGACACTTCATAGCTAACCCGCCCGGGCAGAGGACGTTTCTCTACCAAGGGGCCAGCCTGGGAGGCTTTGGTGCTTTTGACAGACATCCTGGGTCGCGGGGCTAGATGAAAAGTTTCCCAGGTGGAATCAGAGCAGAGCGGATACTCTGTTGCCCGGGGCCGCGGCTGGGGCTGGCGGGAGCTCAGGTTTCACACCGGGAAGGGACTTGTGGCCGGGGCAGCCCTTGGATTCCTGCGCCGGGCGGCGGCGAGGAAGCCCATTTGCCCAGGCGGTGCCCCCCCCCCCCCCCCCCCCCCCCGCAGCCATCGCCACGGTCACCGCCGCCTGGCTCCCACCTCCCTGGGCACTGAGCCCCCCAGGGGGCCAGGAGAGAAACGTGCGCTTGATTCTTGGCTTCTCCGGAGACCAGACGCGCGCACGCCCCCAGAATTGCTGCGTGGGGTGACTACTGCAGCAGCAGTGGTTGTAGCACGGGGGTATCCCCCCTGGGGGGTTATCAGCGCGGGAAGCGGGGGGTGTCAGTCAGCCCGTGGCTGGCAGCGCCCGGGTGCTCTATCCGGCAGCTCTCCTCTGCGAGCCGTGCTGATCCGCTCAAACTTCCGGCTTCAGCCACGCAGCCTTGCTGCCCATCCCAACTTCAGCACCGCCGGGCTGGGGGCGGCTCGGGGCCGCAGCCCGTTTGCCCTGGGGGCGGCCCTGCGCTCGTTCCCGAGCAGAACGTCCCATCCCATTCCCTAGCGAGCAGCTGCGAAAGCAAGAGCGCCCCTTCCCCTGGGCCAAGGGCTAGGGGCCACCCCTCCCTGGCGGCTGGGGCGCTGCCTCTCTGAAATCCTCCGCTGTCAGCAAGTTCTGCTTGTATTCAGCAGGCTGTTCGCGCTTCCTCTGGAGAAGGTCACGTTTGAAGTTCACTCCTGAGAAAGGGCCCCGAATGTTTCTCTTGAGGATTTTGCTTCGTCTCCTGCGCTCGGTTGGCACCGCGTGCCTCATTATTATTATTATTAGTTCAGATTGGAGAGATAGGATCGTTTCCCGTTTAT